>CM048847.1:77136317-77165928 GCA_026545225.1 Cornus controversa
ACAAAGAAGACTTTCGCTAAAGACGAGCTATTCTTTATCCCGGGATCAGAATAAGAAGGAAAGGCCAGGCACTCAGGCTACTTGACTACGCTATTCTTCCCATCTTCCAAGTAAGCCAGGTTTGAACGCCTTTGGGTGCATTCCCGGTAAGGGAGTAAGGAAAGGATTTCTCCCCCTCCTCATCTCTATCTCTCCCCACCGAAAACATGGTCACACCATGGGCACCATAGAAAGCGAACCCTCGGTCAATCGAACCACGGCTAACCATGTCGTGAACAGAGTTCCGAGTCGCTAAAGAGAGCAGCTCCCCTCCCTACACTAATAGACAGGGCCTCCCCCAGTCTCTTCGATAAATTGCAGCTATGTTCGGGTGCCTCCTCTTCACTCCGGGGGCTTCCAGTAGTCAGCCTCCTCCTCAAAAAATTCCTAATGCTCCAGCCTCTGATCATACCAATGAAGAATCTATAGTGTCTCTGTTTCAAGCACTCAGGAACCAATTGGGGCAGGATTTGAGGCCTCAAACGAGATTGAGGTTCTTTCGATCAGATGGACCTTCTCAAGAGTAACCCCGAGTTATCTTCCCGCCATGTCCCAGTCATTCGGGAGCTATCGGAAATATTGGATGATCATCACGACTTTGCTTCTATCCCAGGACGCAGGGATGCGATTATGAAAACCAAGGAGTGCCTCGTTCTGCCTAAGAATTGTATGTCCGAAAAGGTGGGATCTGGACGTGAAGCACTACGGGCCTGGGTCGGCTCCCGGTTGATATCGCGAATCTAAAGAGAAGATACCGCAGCTGATTGTCCCACTAGCAGAAGCAAATCGGGAACTGGGGCGAAAGAATTGGAATGAAAGAAGCATTGCACTATTAAAGGAGAAGACCAGCAAGGGCCATAAGAACCAGCTCATCTTCGGGCTCGACATAAATAGAAAAAAAAAGATTCGGCAGTCCAGGAAACTCCACCAAAACCGAAAAGTGGTTCTGAAGAGGCCTTCTCCACAACGACGATTTTAAGCTACGAAAGAGTCAAAAGTTCCGGCTAACACGGCGTTTTTCATTTCCAAAACTTATCTTTCCCCGAGCATCATATTCAGTGTCGCGATTTAATTCACGTGACACTGTTTCAATCTCAACAAGAAGCTGACGGAATAGCTAACGCGCTTCTAAGAGGGCTTGGTTAAGGCTCGGCCTCGGCCTGTTATAACTCCTTACCCGATAGAAAAGTTCAAAACATGCTCTAAATGAAATAAAAGAGAAGGTCCATTCCTTTCATGCACGAGCACCTACCCCCAGCTTAGTCTAAAAAAGTAACCTAATCCAACTCTTGAAAGAGCTAGCAGAACAGCCAATCTCTCTCTTATTCGGGAATTGCTTCAGATGAGACTAATGGTAAAGGCGCTTCAACTCAATGGACCGGGACCAAGGTAAGGCCTCCTTTAGTAAGTTCCAGAAAGAAGCAAAGGTTTTATTCCTATCCCATTAAGAAGATGTCACTGTCCGTCATGATAGTCAATCCTCTCTCTTGCAAGTGAACTAAAGGCTAGGCTTCATCATTCCTTCGCTCGAATGTCGTTCCCAGGGCCTTCTTCCATAGGTATAGATCCCCCCTACTCATATTGTCGTAAAAAAGAAGAGAACTAGGCGGGTTATAGATTCAGAATGAGAATCTTCGACAGAGGATCGTTCCTTCAGTTTAGCAAGAAATTAGATCCCGATTGACTTAGCTTGAAGCAAGGCTTGCCGTTTGATGCTACTCTTGGGAACATTGATACATCGACTTTCAAGCATCTCGTAGTTGAGCGGTTACTGCCATCAACAGTTCCAACATGGACAAGGACTACCTCACTTGACTAGAAAAGCAAAGGGCAGAACGAATCTCTCTTATCTATGATAATTATTGTCTCACTTTCTCTCTTCCTATTGAAATGAATATCTATTACAGAATAGATGAGCTCCGGTAGACTGAACTTCACACTGGACTTTATTATCGTTCGTCCGTTCCAGGTGTTGATTTAGTAACGTCTTCAGTCCGAGGACTGAAGTAAAGTACATCAATCGGTATAAGGGCTCCGCATTTCTGGGCACCTCTCCGTTCAGTTATCCGGAAATGAAGCAGGAAGATCTCTAGATGGCAGCTAGCTGAGAACCCGAATGAATCTCCTGCGCCTCTATCATTTGGCCGAGAAAGGCTTGGCATAATATGAGAGGATAGAAGATAGAAGGGCGCTCCAGCTATGTGCCATTGATGTAAGTCTATCACCCTGATAGAAGATACCTAAGTTTTCTGCTACTTACCTAAACCCTTAACTCGCTACTTTTATTACGCTCGTTCCCTATGCTATGGTCGAGCACTTCGTTCATGAGTTACTATCGCTTTAGCTGTTATAACTATAACATAAGCTATCTTTTCGAGTGAAAACTGCTTTGAGCTTTAGGGCAAAGTAGAAAGAGCTTATTTATTCGTCGATAACAAGCCTTTACTTCAAACAAAAAGGAATAGAACCGGAAGCTTTGATGGTAGTAAAGTCAGTCCATCTGCACTATAAAGACAGACAGATTCTCTCTATTCTTCGTATCGCCGCTTTATATAAGCTCCAGTGAAGCAATGCAAGACAGATGGATAGAGGGATACTAATACTATAAGAGGACCTACTCCTTCTATTCTCTTTCCCATCAAGCTATGCATGCTTACCTGAAAGTCCTTCTTAAAGGCAGAATTTAATTCCGGTATGATCTTCCCCCTACAGAGGCTAAGCGGTCGGGTCATGGATCTTGCACTCACTTGAATAGTGTCTTTGAAATGGCAAAGTCAAGAACCAAGCTGACTGAATCGAATCTCCTGTGCCCTCTTCCTTCTCCTTCATTGATCTAAGAAAACTCTTCCTTTCAAGGAAAAAGGAAAGTGGAATGAATAAGCTCTTCTTATTCTTAGAGTCCTAAGAAAACCCTAGTAGGCCACTTCGTCCCTGTATCCTGGAGTTACCTTAGCTAAAGGTTAACTTAACTAGGATAGATGGGCCTTGAGCCTTTTCATCGCCAATCGCTGCGGTTCTTCCTCAAACCTGACAACAGCAAAGACTGGCTGGGCTTATTTTATTCTGCTAAAAGACAACTAGCTGCGGCTTCTGTAACAGCTTCTTCTTCTTCACTCGGAGTTCCTTCTTAGTAAGACTAGTGACTTCAATGACTTCAAGCAGCTCTCACTTCACTGTAAAAGGGACTAGGGATATTAATCATTCATTTCGGTCATAAGGAAGCCCTTAACTCCCTGCGGAAACTACAAATAACTAAAAGCTAGTCTTTGTTTTATTCTTACCTTTGGTTTGCTCTTTAATGCAAGTCAGTGGATTAGCTACATTTTTAAGGATTGCTTTAGTCGATACTTTATCTCGTGTGATGGGTGAGAAAGCTAAAGCTTATCTTGCCTTACCTTTCCTTACCCCTCGTTCCAACCCAAGCACCTAAAGCCTTCCCTAAGAAGGGCGAAGCATTGAGCTTTAAAGCCAATATTTTCCCATCATAATGCTTGATAGCGATACGATAACCGAGCTTTTCTCTCTCTTACTATGGACATCCTTACCGAACTTAGACCTTTATTTTCGCCATAGCGCCCTTCCCTGCGTCGCAGCTTACTCTTTCTCGATGCGATTGGGATACCCTTTAATTGAATAGGAAGATCATCTTGTCATATGTCAGTTCCATACAAGAATGCACACCTCTCGAGTAGATGGCGAAATTCTCTTTTTCCTCTTGCGCTCCCCCCCTTCTAGGCTGCCTATTCTAGCACAAACCTCCCTCACAAAGGAAAGCGGGAAAGTCATCTTTGCAAAGAACTTCTTCCTTCTTTCTTTCTGGCCTAAACCGATAAGACTTTGCCAAACCCAAGAAAGATCTCAGGAGTAGCGGGCGTGCTCACTCTTGTCGGAGCCTTCTTCTCCAAAGAGACTCACTTCTAGGGGAGCGAGGGCTCTCTACAAGGATTCTGGAGATCCGGGGAGAGGAAAGAAGATTATAGACTAGTCCAGAGACAGAGTTCAGTAAAAATCGGAAGTTCTAGCAGCTAGTAGAGGAAAGGAATCTAACCTCCGCAAAGAAGAGCTAACTTCTAACTCCCAGCTACCGAAGGAAGAAGGGAATTATAGTGGAAGGAGAAGGATCTGCGCAGAGACTACTGAACCTACTCTATAGCTCAAGAATCAGAAAGAAAATAAGTCACTTCCGTTACCTGGTCTGTGATTCAGTCAAAAGCTTAGACGATAGGGGGCTAATGGAGGAGATGGTCCGAAGGAGTCCCGGATAGGAACGAAAGAAAGATTGAAAGATCGATCCGAACTCCGGCTATTCAAAGAAGGAAGGACGAGTTAGCAGACCGCGGAAGACATAGAACTTCTTCTCGTCTATCTTGGCCAAGTGGAAGACTGGCTTTCAGAGGTCGAAAGGAAAGTCCAACTTACTGTCGCTTAAAAGACCACTTTCCGATCCGAGAAGCTTTCACGCTCAACGAGAAAGGGGCGAGCTATGTGAGTGAGGGGAATGACATCTCCGGTGTCCCAGAAACAGTGGTTTTTTTATAAGCTATCCCAGAAACAGTGTCCGTGGGTGGGCTCGTCTAATGAATGGGCTTTCGGTTGCCTCGTCCTAGGCTCATTGCTATTCGTCGTACTACTATGATATGAGATTTGAACTAACTACTACTGACTGCTACCTACCCTAATCACCCCTTATTTACTACCAACCGCCCACATACGATCTTCTTCGTTCGAAAACTCTCCGCTTCTAATCGGGGGGTCTCTTTTCCTGCTGCACCTCTTCTGTAGAGCGGTTGCTGCTACCTGGTGGCTATCTACCTCTTATTAGGGGAGGGTTAGGGAGGGGTTAGGGCGTCACAGGTGGACTTATTAGGATCACGGTAGAGATCTTATCTTACGCCAATGGTTGGTGGTTACCGGCCACGCACTAGTGTTTTTGCCTCCGATCGATTACTCTTTCTGAGCGACTTCACACGGTCACTTTATATAGCTTTACCTGTAGCTGCCGAATCAGAGTAGTGTGAGCCGGGCAACGTTAGATGCCTCGCATTTTTGTCCTTCTTTCCCAACAACTGTCCCACCAGGAACAGGAACAGCAGTAACTTATCCCCTTGTTGGTTGTTGCAGTCTCTGTTTCAGTATCCATAGAGGTGGTAGCCATATCCCTTATAGGAGGTTGTTGCAGTAGTAGATAACCTTTCAACGATATAGTGCTTTTTGAAAATAGATATTATGTGGAATCTGTTCCAAGCATTCATGAAAGCTAAGTCGCTAACAGGGCAGGTGCCACACCGGAAACAAGCTGTGCTATTCTTTCGCGTCTTCTCGCTCACAAGTTAGTAAACTCCCTATTTTTTCTCTACTTCTTATTGAATATTGGCATTTTATTTGATACCTAATATCGGTACCATTTTTTCCCTTCCCTGGTTTTGACACTCATGCAGGCACCACCAGATTAAAGGAGGGCAGTTCCTTCTAACAGTAAGGCGTCAGTTCGGCTATTTGATTTCGGCGAGGGGAAAGGTTCCTCACTTCGAGCTCTTCACTTCCTGGTCGTGGTCGTGCCTTCTGTGTTCAAGTTCCCACCCCCTAGAAGGCAACCTGCACCGTTATCAGTCGTACAGTACTATATTGCCAATTTTACGGAGCTTGCCAACTCATCGACCGTCCGTACTAGTCATAGACAGAGGGAGACCGCATAGCAGGTTCATGTCTGCTCCGCTCACTCACTAATCGATCGCCTTAGGACTATATAGTAGGTAGAACCATAGTAGGGGCTATTGTCCAGTCGATTCATCTTCGGATGCTGAAGCGGAATCTTCTGTTTCTGCGTTCTCTGCTTCGGAGGGAGGATGCTTCTGTTTCTGCCTCCTCTGTTGATGAAGATTCGGCACATGATCCTTCCGCGGACCGACCTTTATGAATCGGCTTATCAATTCAAATAATATGGAAGAAGACCAGAACCCTATCCAGGAGCTCGGGCTCATTATTGCCTTGCCCATATGTCGCACAGTGCTCCCCTTCTTTGTGCCATTTTTAAATGAGGTTCGCCAGGACCAGACCTCGATGTCTATTCCGTTGTGTAACTCACCACTGCCGTTGCCCACAATGGATGGCTCTTTGACTCCGAAGATTCTCTTTTTTAGGGATATAACCTATAATTGATCTTACTCCCATCCCCGAACCGCAGTTACTATATCTAATCATCTTCCATAACTACCATATTGACTATATCTGCAAAAGATAGATCTTTTTTCGGTTATGGTTCAGCCTCCTAAGCCCGGGCCAGAATAAGATTCAAATTCCTTTCCACCACCGCGAGTGAAAAATATGAAAGAGATGCCGCTACGAAAGCGTCAATTTCAATTAGTTAGTCGGGGGGAATTTAAGGGGGGTGGTGGCAGCTTAGGATCCAAAGGAGGTGCCCGCTGCTAGTGCGGACCAACCAACCAGACAGTTAGGGACAGTCCTGTTATCAGGTGGAAGAAAGCGTACGGCTGGGATTCCAGTTACAGTAGTTGGAAAAGTACGAGGTACAACACCTAACGTGCGAAAGACAAGCTACCATTGGGAAAACCCTCTTCTCGAACCAAGGTTCCGTTGCTTTCGACGATGACCTATGCAAAGCGTGAAGTTCACTATATTGAACTATATATAGTATTCCAAAGAACTAGTATACTAAATAATTTCTCTATAGAATTGGTACCGACCACTTTCTTTATAGGAAAGCGCGGCTGCTCACTTGCTTTCGCTTCTGGTAGTTCGTCCATAGATACGATCGGAGTTATATCGACCTGAGGGAGCGATACTGCCCTTGTGCCCCTTTGCTCTTTACCTCTTTGTTGTACGCCTGGACCTGGTGGGGCTGGGGAACTCCCTGAGCTAACACCACTTGGAGACACTATTTCAAGCCAGCCAGTCACACTCGTTACCTGAACGCTGTTTAACAACTGACGCAAAAGAAGCTGCTTTCTTGGCGGCATTTCTTCATTTTGTACTCGCCAATGGTTCCCAGGAATTGTTATTCATTTTCTTCTTCGTGGCCCCCATCATAATATGGTTCAAAGGAAGAAGAGTCAAGAGTCTGACTCGGCCAGTGAGTTCCCGAAAAAGGGTAACCAAGCCAAGGGAGGACATACAAAGTCACCAACATCAAGGGTAGCGCTAGTGCTCGTCGGAAATGTGTAACAAGTCTCGATTACGACGGTTCCATACTATACTCTAACAGAGCAGAGTTTTATAAATATTAATATAGAAAGAGGGTTTTGATAAACGACTTCCTGTGCTTAAGTTGTTGCTACCGTTGGAGCATCTCACTTCAAAGAAAGACAACGGTTTTCAAGTCAAGTGGTTGGAGCTTCAAGTGGTGATCGATGGGCATTTGTTGAGGAACAATAGGCCGATGGCGGCACCGATAAGAGCAGCTTTCCCGACCCGAGCTGTGGCAGACAAAGGAAAAGCATTAACGACCGACCCGCAACACCCAACCGAAAGAGGTCTCCCCCTGGTTCAGCTATCAGTGAAGATTAGGCGATCAAAGAAGGAGTTGTCGTATGTCGTATTTTGCTTTCTGGTTCGTCATTTGTATGAATCATATTGCTTGGTCGTGTAGATCCACAAGATCATATGAATTTGACGGGACAATGATTGGCATTTGAAAAGCCGAGAGGACCTATACGTGCTTTCTGGGTCAAAGCGGTACAGGATAGACTCGCTCCATGAGGTCGACGGTGTGCCACGGGTGGTGGGCTTGGAGCCGTTGAGTAAAGCTATGCTGACCTTCCGCTATGCTCTTCAATACCCGGGCGCCACGAGACGAGGCAACTTCTATCCAAGGAAAAAGAAAAGAAGTGTGAAGTCCAAAGAGCAAGCCATGATCATGATCAGAGGGAGAAGACTATTCATTCATTCATCGTCATGTCAATAAAGGCAAATAAAAGGCTTTAGCAGCCCGTTCTTGACCACGAACCCTGATCCTAGTAGGTAGGGCTTATGTAGGAATAGGAAACGAAAGCCCGGGAGGTCATCCCTTGGCCATTTAATAGCATATCAAGTCTCTGCCTGGTTTGCTCTTTCTTTGCCGCGGACCAATGATGGTGAGAAGCCCTATTCAGTGACTGATTGTGTTGAGTCGGATACCTCTTTAGAACGAATAAGACCTCCCTTGAAAGCGCTCTCTCTACGCGTGATCCGGGAATACCACCTATCTCTATCGCAGGAAGGACTTGGCACCCTCTAACTCTTGTTCTGGCCCTCTTAGCCTTTCTCTCCGGACCAGGAAAAGGGTTTGAAGACAGAAGCTCATGCCAAACAATAGCCCCTTATGCCCTGTGAAAACCGAAACAACTTATTGGCGGAAATAACTGGACAACCTTGCTACGGTACTACACTAGCAGGTCGGGTCGGCTTGAGACAGATGTGGTTCTTCGGGGTCAGTGCCAATGGGAACTATATATCAAATATAAAAGAGACCGGGTTCATTTAGTTCCAAAGACTGGTAGGGATCAATTCAATCAATCAAGGCAGGAAGTCATCTAAGCACAAGTAAAGGCTTGCTCCGCACACCAAGCCACTCAGATACAAAAGCTACCTACCGCCAATGAGAAATTTCCTGACCACCGGTCCGGTCAAGCAGGCTCGAATTCCTAAGCTAAGGAATTTGCCAAGCTCTCCAGTCGACTGACTCCCAGGTCCTCACTGAGTCCGGCTTTTTCTCATTATTGCGCACCTTTCTCTGGGGAAACTATATCATTAATGTCAGCGGCATTTCTTTCTCAAGGTGTCTCTTCTCAGCTGAGGAGGGGAATCCAGCGCGTCACATCCTGATTCCACAAATTGAGTATGTATATATAAATATGAAAAGTTCTGTCTTTATGCCCGCCGGGGACTTCCGGTTAAAGAGTCTGGTCTGGCTGACACTCTGGAACTGCTTTAGGACGGGAGGAACTTGGGAGGGGCTACAGAAGCGAGGGAAAGGGACGATGATTCGAAAGAGGAATAAGAATGAACTAATCGACGTGTTATTTCCGGGGTGAAGCCCATAATAGAGTCCTATTTATAGTCGAGACCTTGTACTATCGGCCATTGGATCGGCATCTGGTTGGACGGTTGAGATGATCTCCTGGAGCTGCAACTTGGGATGAATGAATAGAATGATCTTTATGTCGATGCTTCGGATGCTTCCTTATCGACCTAGTAGGAATGGCGGGATGGGCCTGCTTACTCCGATGGTCACTGTAGCTGTACAGATTCAATCAGCTAGGCATAAGCCTTGTCGTTACGCCCTCTTAAGAGAGAGGACTCCCTATTCGACTATGCAACCTTGCCGAACAAGAGGAGAGAAAGAAAGCCCTCTCACTGGCCAAGTTGACATAACGTAACCACAGTTATGCCTGTTTTGGTCTGCTCTCTATCTATTAAGAGCCAAACAGCTTGAGTCTGACGATGACTAGTCCGACGGTTTTCCTCTATGTTAGATGGAATCCCCGTTGGATTGCAAGTGTTTGTAGTGCAACTTCAGCTGGTATATGGGAATTGCTTTACATGGAACATGGACTCCTTAGTCACCCTTCCTCCCCTTATGGATATTGGGAGAGAAGAGGAAGATTGGGGTGGTCCTGACCGACTCATGGCTTGTAGTGATAGGCAGGCCTGACAACCACGTACCACTTACCGCTATTCCTTCGATTTGAAATGCCCCCCGGGCCACGTTTGCTTATAAATGAAATGACACAACGGACCTTCGACCTTCTTTCTCTGCGTTCATTACTTCTACCCCCGCCCCTCACCCCTTCAACATCTTATCCCCCACGAAGAATTCCCGCCGTAAAGATAGACTGTGGTTGATTTACTAAACCGGCGTGCGTAGGCTTTGAAGCCTCGGAGCATTAAGTCAGACAAACCGAACGAGGGTAGTTTAGCAAAGGGGTAAGGGAAGTCGGCTCATTCAGGCTCAATTTCTGGCCAAATTGACTCATTAAAGTGAAAGAAAGGATTTGATTTGATAGGGTTCGGACCAAGGCTAGTAGCGTGTCGATTGATAGGAATCTTTCTTTTCACTTTTCATAGGCGCCTGGGGCGCGAGATCTTGAAACACAAGCATCGAGGCGACTCTCTCTTTCTCTGTGATCCTCCAATCCTTTCTCTGAGGAGTCAATAGGCCATGAATGGCCCCTGTGCCACTCCCCTAGTCTATCACAAAGGGCACCCTATAAACAAGCGTTCTTCTTAAGGAAAGTAGGCCTTGTGGAGGCTTCCGCTTAGCTTTCTCCGGGGTTTGCTGGAGTGAACGAATTCTTCTTGCTTCTGGGGAGGGGAGGGCGCGCATGCCGGGCTACGCTTTCAGTGAGCAGGTCTAAGGTCAGCTAGACTTAGACTCCAATGCGGGTGAAAAACCTGTGAAAGTGTAGGCGACCTGGGAGAGGGAGGTATCAAAGGAGGAATCTAATCTTTGAGTGCCTCTTTCTTTCTTTCAGGAAGCAGCAACAGCTTTGTGTGCGACAGAAAATGGCGAATGGGCGATATCTTCAGGTAGAAAAGAATGCATTGGCTTGATGTGATGTCCAGATATGGTTAGATTGAATGAGCAGTAGCTTTCCAGTACACGACTTTCACTTCAGCCTGCCTGGCTTTCTTTCTTGCCAATTGAGATAATCAAGGGGATGTACAGGCTCTGAGAGAGAGAGCCAATTGTCTTGATTTCGAGAGACAAGCACCATACGGACTACGGGCTACGGTACACTGAACACCCAACCTAATATCTTTGGAGAAAGAAGAAAGAAAAGCAAAAAGAGAAGGTCTCGTTAAGACCCTTCCGTACGAGAAGCGCTACTCTAACTCTAATCTAATAAGTTAAGTGTTGCAAAGCCGTGTGAAAGCCAAGGGAAAGAAGCACTAAGCTATAAAGAAGGAAAGGCAAGGGAACAAGCCGTTAAAGAGGCTGAGGCTGTTCCAGGTCTAGAAGCCAAGGTCGGTGTGAAAGGCTGGCTTTAGTGCCTCTTTCTTAGGTACTCAATTTCATAATAGTTTAAAGAAGGGTCTTTCTGACCAACAATCTAGTTTTCCCGAAACAAGAGCGAGCATACGACATACGCAGAAGAATGAGCTTCAGGATTAGCCTCAGCTTAATCTAGGGCTGAAGTTGTTGAAGCTAGGGCTAGAGCTTAGTTTGAATAGAGGACTGTGGCGGCTGGCTCGGGTTAAGGTCAGAGTTATAACGCGTGGAAAAGGAAGTCTCATAATAACATAGATGGAGGAGATGCGTCCGATAGACGAGAAGGCTCGGTTACCGCTCCGAAATAAAGGCATCGGTAAGCCCCCAGATGGTTGGGCTAGGGTGTGGTCTCAATTCCAAACCCCAAGTCTAAAGCCAAAGAAAGATCATCAGTTTCAGACGCAACCGTTGTATCAAACGCTATTTCAGAAGTAGAAGAGGTGTTGGGCCCTGAAGAAGATGATATAGATAGAGAGTCATCCGAAGCGGAACAAGGCTCGGTAACGGAGCTAAGCTCAACTTAGGGCATTAGAAAGAAGCGCTTTAAATGCGCATTTAAATAAAAGACGTTGAAATGGGCTGCTTGCTGTTCGCGGTATCGCCGGATCGATCCGCGCAATTGCTTTTTTCCTTGCTTAGCTTGCTCCTTTCTTTGTTCTTGGCTACTGCTTTGATTCGGTTAACTATTGCGAATTTCTTCATTGAATGAAAGAAAAGCATTCTTCCTTCCCGACGAAAAAGGTCTGTCCCAGAACCAAGAAGGCCAATTTCACAATTCCAGAAGATTGTTGAGGAAAAGAAGTTTGAGCTCTCTCTTTCATCCGCTAAGGCATCAACAGAAAGATATGGCTGAAAGAGGCCGCCCTGAAGCTGGTGAAAATGGGGCCGTAGATCATGACCATAGCTTTCTTTCCTCGCAGCACCGAACTCTAAGCGTTCTGAAGAATTGTTGGCATGCCTCCGGACTCTATAGGACAGACAGCAAAAGTCGAATCGGTTCTTACTTAATCCATACCCTTTTTTGTGGCTTGTGAGCTCCTTTCCACATCTAGGTCGTCTGACCTTGCCCAAATGAACGATCTTTATCCTCGGTCCAAGTTTCTTTGATGTTTTGGCTTCCTGGTGTATAATCATCATCATGGGAGGGCTCTTGGTAGCCTGTAGAAAGCCAGGTAAGGCCTTGTCTTTCTTTTTATATCTATCCGAAAAAGGATAAGGGGAAGAATCATATGATGGGTATCTTATTCAATTAGAGAGAGACCTGAAACTCTGAGTCCCCTTTAGCAAGTCACCAAGTCTAAGTTTGGCTGTCATCGATAGTAAATTGTCGATCGAGATGGCAGCCAGGATTGTTAATTCGTCACGATTCAATTCGAATCAAGTCTTCGTTGATAACTAACCGGGCACACATCCGTGGCACATGGCGCGAGATGTAACCCTCCTTTGGTAATGGCAACACCCCGCTAGCTAGGGCTGACCACCTGGCCCGCCTACGCTCGTATGGTTCGTGAAACACCCCCCCCCTTTCCCCGTATCCCGGTCCCCATAAGATGCTGACCTTTGGGTATTGGAAAATAAAAATGGATTGCATATCCTTCAGTTTCATTCCGTTCCGTCAGGGGCGTCTATTCGAAATATCGAGGGGAGGTGCCGACTCATCGGTCTATGACCTTTGAATGGTAGTCGATAGCTTTCCCGTCCCCGGGGATAGAAGGTCATAAAAAGGGGAAATGGAAAAAGAAAGAACCCTCTAAAGTCAGACTGTATTCCTTCAATCCGACTTCAGACTAGCAACCGCTGCGCTCCTAACGTCGCTCCGCTTGCTGCAACCACTGCGCGAAAGAGGGATGCCTTCCCCGGTCACGAGAAAGCGAGGTGAAACCTAGGGTTTGCTGAGTTCAGGTTTCAGATGGAAGACAGATAGAGCAAAGGGATCGGAATGAACTACTTGCGCACCAGCGGTAGAGTAAATGCTTGCTTACGCCGATAGGCGAACCCTTCGCGATGGAAATCTTCTTATTAATAGCCTGCTTGACGCTTGACTGAAAGGAAAGGAACGAAGTGCTCGACCGTAAGGGAGAGGGATATTCGCCTAGTTAAAGAATTGGATTTCTGTCCACCTTTGATCCCTCTGTCCCTGAGTTGCCTTTCAAGTTCTTCTATCATCTGCTGAGTTGGATGACGGCTAGGCAAGCGTGCCTCGAGCAGTTCGCTAAGTTTGAAAAGTCCGTTGAGCAAGTATCCCAGCCGAAGCTTCCCTTCATTACGCTCCCTTTGAGTGAGAAATGCTAGTTGGAGAGTCTGGTGGTGATGCACAGAAGCAGCGTGTTCGAAAGGATGCGTAGGTCGTAGGTTGGGTGCAAGCAATATTTGGCCATTTCTTCGGACGAGCATTCCACCGTATGGACTGCTAAATTAGACTATTCCATTTGCATACCACCTCGCTTGGTTCAATCATAGGACCTTCCCCTCATTCCGATCAACCCCAGGTGGTCGTAGATCAGAAATAAACAGAAATGAAGTCAATTGCATAGGAGATGCAAACAGGCTTCCTCTTCCTATGACGTGGCAGAATGGGATATCTTTAGAGCTTAGTGACAGACACCACAAACTTCAGAAGATTGGTTCGTAAGGTCTCCCTGGCCAAAAGGAATGTTTGACAGGAATCGGCCTTATCTTGACCTTCAGGCCGGGTATGAGGCTCTGATTATCGGAAAGTAAATGGGATTGGAATGTTCTGGAATGAACATTTGTGCACTTGAATTGCATCGCTCTTTCCATGAGCTCCTTGAACCACCTTTGATAATCACCATTTGAACCTTGGATTAGTAGCCTTATTTACGTACGGCATTCACTCCGAAAAGCCTCTTTAGCGTAAACCTAAATACACAGATGCGGATGTCTCTTCTCCTCAATGATACGTAAACAATCAAACCCAGCCACTCTCTTCCAACGAAACTAGGGTCGTGTCATCTTTCTTCTTTTGTTTCGTTTTTCTAGTTGACCGGTCCGGAAGTCCGTCCGAAAGTGGCTCCTACTCCTACTCCTTCTCCTCCTTCATCGTCGTTGGTCCTTCGTTCACTCCCGTTTCCAAGAAAACGTCATTCGACTTGCATGTGTTAAGCATATAGCCCAACTAGCATGATTGAGCCCTGCAGTGGTAGAACCTAGTGAACCGGACATACGACTTCCCAACCTTCTGTGAACTTTTCTTCTCATCTGGCTGGAATCGATTCCCTTGGAATGTTCTGATTACCAAGAAAGCCTACTTTGAAAGATTAATGTTGAGCCCCGTCATAGCCGCAAATCGATTAATCACTTCCTTGAATTCAATACAATAATAGAATCAATGTCAGCATAGAGAAAAGCAATGAGATCATCAGCGTAGCCCAGGTGTGATATGCGATCTTTCCTGCAAGAAGGAATAAGCTTGATCTTCCCTTGCTCAACAGCATTGAACATAAGACAAGAAAAAAACCTCAATAACCATAGAAAATAGATATGGAGATATGGGGTCTCCCTGCCTTAGACCCTTTTAACCCCTGAAATATCCACAGCTCGTACCATTGACCAAGACTGAGAATGATGGGCCTTCTATGCATGCTTTGATCCAGGTAATCCAATTATCAGGAAATCCCATAAGCGATAGAATTTTTGTGAGAGCAGCCCAATCTACCGAGTCAAATGCCTTGCGAAGGTCAATCTTACAAGCAAACATTTTACTTGCATTCTTTCTCTCGAATCCCCGGACTAGCTCGTGAGCTAATATGATGTTATCTTGGATGTTCCGGCCTGGGATAAAGGCACTCTGACTGTCACTAATGAGAGAAGACATGACTTATTTGAATCTGCTGGCCATTATCTTGGTGATGTACTTGTAGAATGAGTTACATAAATAAATCGGCCTGTAGTCATCAAAAGATGTGGGGTTAGTCACCTTCGGAATAAGAGCAATATGAGTCGCATTAAACTCAGCTCAGAAAGAAGCTTCCCAGAAGAGAAAAAGCTCTTAATAGCTTTAGTAGTATCCTTTCCCACTACCCGCCAAGTCTATCAGTAAGTACATTTATTACGGCACCAAAAAGCACGTTTTCTCGGTAAGCGTGGGGAATACCCCCTTCGTTCGAGCTTCAGGCTCGAGCTGGCTTTAGGAGATTCTTTCTTGAAAGTGAGCGTCGAGCGCTCCTCTTTAATTCCCTAATCCCAAGATAAATGGGAAGAAAGGAGGAGAGACTTTTTCAAAAGCCAGGGGTGTACACTCCGGTCATCAAATGCTCGAAAGGATCGCTTCGCTCCCTTTCTTTCCCCCGCTTCTTCCGTGAAAGAAGGGGGTTCCCATCATACTAGTGCCCAATCAAGATGGCCCTCCTTGCTTCGATGGTTGGTGTGAACCTCTTATCAACTCGATGAAGTTGTATAAGAAAGAGAATCCCGATTTGATCCCTTCTGTAGTCAAAGTTTATCTTGGCCGTAACGCGGAAGTTCCGGACCTTTGGGGCTAGCTGACTTTCCAGCCTTCGAGATCGTGGTTGCTTATTCGGAGTCTACTGTATCAGTTCCAATCCATCCAGAAAGGGACTTACCAACCGGAAGGCAAGAGCCCCACTCCGAGAGGAAACTGCAGAAATTTACTAAACGAAGCGTTCACTGCCTGCCCTAAATTCAAGACCGGATTGAATGGACGCTGACAACTCCTATCTATAAGCAAGCCATTACTGACCGTAGGGAGCAGCCAAGCAGTGGAGTTCCCGAACCTGCTAAGGTAGGTAGTTACCTGCCCTTAATTCAAGCCCTTACACCCGGTTCACCAAGCCAAGATAGATGTCTTAAGCATATAGCTAGCGTTCCGTTCGTTATCCGACAGGATCACACTAAGCGTAGGCTGTTTCCGGATCTGATCTAGCCGAAAAGCTCTCCCCTTATCGTACTGAACTTGAATAAGGCAGTTTCCCACTAGCCGCTTAAAGGCGTACTCAAGGATTCCCCTATTACCGATCTCGAACTGGCCTCCTACTGTCCTCGCTAAGAAAGAGTCTGCTCGCTTAATTCAATCAACAAACAGTAGTTGATCTTTATCTATGAAAGTAATTTATCAATTACGGAATTCAAGGATACGGTTCAAAGAGCGAGACCGAAACAAGCTAACTACCTAGTCCTATGGCCGTAGCGACCCGAGATACTTATCGTTTATATGAGAATACGATCAATGGAATTAACAATTAGATATTCATATTCCACTATTCCTATCTGAACTCTTGGTTAACAAAATAAGTATGCGGGGCTCGCGCTCGTTCGTGGCTACAATGGTCATTTACGTTATGAAAGGGAAGATTCGGGAGTCCACTTTATAGGTGCAGTTACGTCACCTCGGGTTGCTCTTGGCGCACTCCTATTATGTTGTTCTGTATATGAGTCAGCCAAGAACCCACTTCCCCTCTATTTGCTAGGCTAGAAAGCCCGTTGTTCGCTTGCCTCGGGCGATATGCCTGTAGACGCCTGACCCTTCCAAACAAAAGTGCCAGCTAGCATGAAAGAAATGTCCCGCTCAAATCCTTCTCTTAGAACCCTTTCGGGCTAGAGGGCCTATCTATCCTTCCTATTCGCCCACTGAACTTACCGACTCTCATCAACTCAACTCGTCCTTTAACTGAACCTCATGCATGTAAATATAGCACGATCAGACGAGAAGATCGTCTGCATCATCACCACCTGAAATGAGATCTTCCTATAGGAACGATTTCTTAAGCAAGACTGAATCTGTGGCTGCTGGACCAACCAGATCTTTCCAACCAGGAACGATGGACACAGAATAAAACGACTATCAGCTAGAAATAAAATTCTCTCTCTGTCACAAGAAGCTACTGCTACCGTTGAAACTTTCTTTAGGCAGACGACGGGGCCTATGTTTCTTCCTCCCTTTGGGCAGCGTCCATTCGATCTCTATGCCTCCTACAGGAATAATTCGTACGTACTTCTTTCTCCGTCATCTTTCACAAATAGACTAGTTGAGACCGCCGGGTTGTGAACTGAACTTGGACTGATTGTTCGAACTCTTTGTTTGTTGGCGCAACCCGTTTCTTCTTTTCCCTAATCTAAATAGAAGCAAATCGTCCATGATAAGGGCGCAGGGCGTCTATTCAGTCATTCAGCCCTTTTACACCTCCATCTGACTGACTCTTCCGAGGAATGGTGCGTGCGACTGACTAAACTTATTAGATTAGAAAGAAGAGTTTAGGAAATGAGTTGAAAAGCGGAGCGGAACCTGTCACGAAGAGCCCCACAGCCTCTATCCCGGCAACTCAGTCTCTCTTTAAGCAAGCATTTTGTCAATCGGCAAGAAGCAATAACAAGCTCGACTCCTTAGAAGTTCCGAATTGAGAGTCCCCCACAAATTGTCATACCCGACCTGCAAACCGAGGAGCAGAAGAAGCTATGGAGAATGCTACACGCGTGGTGTCCTCAAGAAGTGCTCTCCCCAGGAAGTGCCACGTCCGTCCACAAAGCAGAACAACATCACGAATGAGGGTAGAATTACACTATGTTTCCAGGCAAAAAGTAGATGCATGAATTAGGCTCTTTTTCAATATATAATACAGAAGCTTTCCAGGGGCTAACCAAAGCCCCAAAAGTGAAGGCACCAGATAAAAGGACCAACGACGAAGTGAAACCAAAAGGTTCTTCTTTACACTTCTCCCCAACTCAAAAGCTTCTCCCTGAGGGACTTCCCTTCCTTTAGGAGATTCAGCCACCAAGTTCAAGAGGAAGCCGCCTATAAAAAGACTGTTATTACGCCCGTGGGACACTAAACTCCCCTTTTTGGGGGATTCAAACTAGCCAATGAAGACTTTTTCCTATACTAATAGATTTCACCCAATATTCAAAAGAAAAGAGCCGGAGAATCATTTCCCATGAGCTTTAGAGTAAAAGAACAGCGCAATCGCAGTGAGCAAAGAAGAGAAGCAGCTTAAGCTTACGGGCGGCCAATAGCTATTTCATATCCCGCTGTTGATGAATCTCCTTTTTTCGAAGAGTTTGCTACCACTTCGTCGGTTGGTTTCCCTCTATGTCTTACCTCTAAAGGTGCGATGCCGATAGAACTCATAGATGCCTCGTTGAGGTTCGTAGCTAGCGAATAAGAAAGAGGAAGAAAGTAGGTTCAAAGATAAGAATCCGCGGTACGGGTCTTTCTTTCTTGAGTTTTCCCGGAGAAGAAAGCTTCCCTCGAAGGGAAGTTCCCCGCTCTCGAATAATAAGTAAGCTGACTATCCCGCAGTGAGCGCTACCTAAGCACAGTTGAAGGCACTCAGAGAAGAGTGGAAAGAGTCCTAAGAGGGCTTCTCACTAACACTTTCGACTCACTGCCAAAAGCTCCTTCTTTTTTATAACGCTGGATTGGATGGGAGAGAGACCACTGGAAGACTGACTCGTTTAGAGAGAGAGAACAGAGCTATACATAAAAAAGATTCCCCAGGCGTTCACTAGATGCATTTCGCTTACAGTCACTAGGAAGGGGTTTTCTAAATATTTCTTCTATAGGTAGGCTTTCTCATATTCATTTCAGTGCTTTTGGTCTACCATTATTTTTGGAAAGCAGGGGAGATCGGTTCAATTTACATAATAGTGAAGGCGCATTCGTGCTTGCTGTGAAAGTGATCTTCGTAATCAAGAGATGGGGCGTTCTCTCTCCCTACTTAACTAACAAGCAATGGGGACAAAGGCCTCGAATCCTGTCTTTGACGGTGATCATAGCGCTGGGAAACTGATCGAATGTTTTCTGTCTCAATGTCAGTGTGAAAGTCCTAAGATCTTTACGAGGTCGAAATAGCATCACAGAAAGAGCAGCTACTCCCAGTTGGCCAGCATCAAAGCAGGAGCTTCTCCCGGGGCCCCGAACTGGATCTTTTCTTTCTCGAGCAGGTAGAATTAGCAACTATAAGAACAATAGAAAGTCCTTATCCTTATGGAAGATCGATTTACCCAGAATCAGTCGTAGCCTATGCCTTCGTCTTTCGATGATCAGACCTAAGAAAGGCAGGCGGCCTAATTCCAATCAAGGAGAAATTCCCCCAGAAAGCGTAGAGCCTTAGTTACCCGCGGGTCATAAGCTGGTAATCAGTGAAAGAGCAAGAACTTTCAGGTGAAAGACCTGAACTCGAACTCAGTAGGAACACGCACGAAAGAAGCTTCCCGAGCTGCTGCCTTTACCTTCTTCCTTGGGAGGGGTCGCTAGCACATTAGAATGCGAGTTCGGATGCTTGTATAGGGATTCTCTAAAATTAGATTTCGTGAGATTAGACGCGGCATTAGCGGTCTATTAGGAATAATATAGGAATAAGCGGTCCTTGCAAGAATGGCTTTTTTTTCAAGAAAGGGGGGTGACATGTGTAACCAAGAAGAAGCTGTTGGAGCAATTACCGCTCTTTCTGGTGAGTTCATATCCGCAGTTGTGCTAGAAGAAAAGAAGGGACGTCGAGCTTAGTATGAATCTTCTAGGACGAGGTCAAATGGCACGAGTGAGCTTATTAAAGCGCGAATCCTAGAGGAAGATCAAGGGGGTCAGATCCCCGGGTGGGACAAATCTTGTCTTTGTCTTTGCAAGGGAAAGCGGTAAACTATGGATTTAAACTAAGGTACCGTGCCCTAAGATAAGGCACAGTCAAAGCAGGGACTTAGAGACTAGCATCCGATTGTGAGCATCTTTCGATTGAGTAGGTCAGGAAAGAGACAACAGGCGATTATCCCTGTTCTTCCAACAGCGGAAACGCCGCAATTCCTGAGTAGTCGTAGTTAGCCTAAGGACCGGAATAAGAGGTTTCGCGGGGCTACCTACTTTTTGGCTAGGAACGACTTGCCTAGTTGGAACTCTTCTCCGCCGACTCCTGAGGCTGGAATGGCGTACTACAGATCAGTGCGTTCTTGCCCGCTTGGTACTTGGATCCCTAATCTATCTGATCCCGAGCCTGTAATCTCCTTCTTCTACCAAGAGAATGCCTTTCTTTTGGTAGCTACCGATTACTTCACCAAATGGGTCGAAGGAGGAAAATCTGCAATAGGATTTCCATCCTTACCCATAGTAGACTCCAGGTAGTGATTCCTTACCTCAAGATCCTCAACTCTTGTGCTATCCCTTCCTGTCTTAGAAGCATACGGATGGGATCTAGTATTCTTTGTTTGCCGCTTTCTATTTTCTTTACCCAGAGGATCCGACTTCTTATTATCTGGAGGCTTACCTGAGGGGTGATTAAGAGGCTCTGTCAAATTAGAAGTTTCAAACTGCTTTGAGAAAGCTTTCTCAAGTATATTAGCTAAATTAAATAAGGGGCTGTTTCCATTTTCTTTTTTTCTGGGGAGTTAGCTCACCCTAGCAGCGGAATTGCCTTGGGGGCAGCCACCATATACACCTCCTCACACTCTTATCGATCTGGCCGACAGATGCCTGTTCCGCTAAATCACCCTACCTTTCTAACTCGTCGTCTGAAGAACTCCGCCTTTTCCGTGGGCATTTGTACACCTTAGTCTCACTTTTCTTCTCGGTCCCAGAGGTAGTAGCAGTAACACTGTACATCAACAGGTTCTATCCCGATCTGCTTTCGGTTAAGTAATCTGTCACTATTCATTAGATTTCGTTTGTCAATCGCTCATGCTTTTACGCTTTGTATCGGAACTCCGAATTGGATTTCTTTCGACTTTGTTCTCTGTTCGTGTCGGGTACTCGCTCTGCTAATTGGTATGATAACCAGTAAGGGGAGGGAACATAGTCATCTTAGTCAGAGCACCCTAAACCGGAACAGCAAGACCAACGGATATGACCAAAAAGGCCTTGTCACGAGCTGGATTCGAACCAGCACCTCTGGGTAAAGCACACACATACCCAGCCGAACTACCTTTCATTCTGATCGTTACTTTTGGTTACTCGGAACACGTCATCGGGGACCTGACCTAGGTGTGGTAAAGCGGAACTACACGTGGAGGTATAGGTACTACACTATAGAATAGAAACTGAGTCCATGATGTCCTGATCCTTTCAATGCCCCATCGACTCCCGTTTTTATAGAAATAGAAAGAGACATTCCACAAACAAGACTAGCATTTTCTGATCCTTCCGATGAGACCCTTGTCGATTGGAAAACTGTCCATCGATTCTCTCTTGCTCTACCATCTAGATCTCCCGGATCCAAGGCAATGGCAACAAAACTTTGAAATGAGAGGCGATACCGCTTCTTTGGCAGGGGATAATGAATGGCAGGGGTGGAATGTGGTGTATTCACCTGATATTGCTTGTTCGTTCCGCTGTCTAATGACATGTAGGCACTTGGTTGGCTTTCGAAGGCTCTCAAAGAAAGAGGGGGTAGGGGGAGTTCCTCAGCTCATTCTCTCTTTTCGCTTCGCTAACGCTTCGCTAGCCTAGCTGCATTCGACCTTCCGCTGACATTAGCAACATTAGCAGAGAATAGGAGAGGGATCCGATAGGAGCGCTTGACCGAAGGGGGAGGAGGTGCTCTCAGCCCTTGAGGGCCCAACTCGGCTTTCAACAAGTACCAGAATAAGTGGGTTATGAACCCTAATCAGTTCACGGATAGTCCGCAAGAAACTTCCACTACCTGCTCCCCTGGTGCTAACACATTAGTAGATGCCTTCTAGGTATATGCCCCCGGGTTGAATCTGCGACCAGAGGTTGGGGAATGATCTAAACCTTGCAAGGTGCTTTCTACCTCGTTATCGAAAGAGCAGCGGGCGGCACGAGGGAACGGCAGGACGATGGGATTCGAACCCATCCACGCGCCCAACGGCCTTACTCCGCCAACCTGGGTTGGGTGTCTAAAGCTGCTTTAAGATGGTTCGTCTCCTTCATTCCAAAAAACCGCGGTATTCTTTCATAGCTCTCAACTGAACGGAAGTTTCACATTGGGCTTTAGAATCCCTTACACGTCTCGCCTGCCAGTGCCCTTTTATTCGTTTGCTCTTTTCGTTCCACATGTGTTAGTCTCCCATCCGGACTTCTCTCCTGTTCACAGACAAGATCTATTGAATTCGGGACGCTACGTCGAATCGTACTAACGCTTCGCTTGAACGGCCTCAACTGAAGGAAGATATGAAAGACTAATGCCCGGTACCGGCCTTATTTGATTAGTTTAGTAAAGTAGCTCTCTTGTTCTTGGCTGCTAGACGAGTAAATAACTGTTTTTGTAGCTTACTAGGTTGTTCGTTCTCTCTCCCTTCTTCTAGAGGAGTTGAATAAGATGTGGTAGAGCCACGCCCTTAGAACAGGCTCGAAGGAAGGTTTTTCTTCTGGGGTCAGCTGGGATCAGGATTGAACCCTAAACGAAAGATAGAGCGAAAGACCCATTATTAAAGTACCAGACAAGCATTTTAATGGGAAAAGCACCCCATTGAGGAAGGAAATAGCCCTCTATTCTATTATATTACGATATTTGGAGGACAAAGAAGAGCACGCTCCTCTTGCCTCTAGGAAGAATAGAAAGAACCTACTCTCTTAACAATCAGTTGTGCACTAAGATGCTCCTACTTATATTGAGAGTGACCCCGGAGAGAGCCCCTCTTCTTCTATTGCTCGGGGGATACCACAGCACACTTAAGCGAGACCTTACCTCTTATTGACTGGACCAAACTCACTCCCGTGTTCCCTACCTGCCCCCGCTTTCGGGCGCCGAGAGGCAGACGGAAGAGACTCAATTGCTACCTACTATTGTATTGTGCCCGGGGGTGGAAATTAGATAGACTATCTCTCTCCTCGCCTCTGAAGGAACATCCGAACTGAACCCTCGTTCTGATGCTGGAAGGGATTTCTTTCGCAAGGGAATTTCGGAAGTTAGGTGATAAAGAATGGCTGGAGAGGACGGTTTGCTGCGGGGAGAGGGAGTTGAGTTCGCTGCCCGACATTCACGGATTGAATGGAGGCTGACAAAGAGGTAGTCGCAGAAGTGCTTTTAAAAAAGAGAAAGATATAATGACAGCCATCCCCCCAAGTCTCCTTCTTCTTGTGACCCTTTCAGCCTTGTTTTTCAAATGGTGGGGAACCCGGTCGAAATGCTGGACTGGATGCGCTTACCGATCGGAGTTCCGCTCTTCACTACCAACCCTCTCTCTCCGGTAATAAGGGTAGAGGAATACTAGCTAATCAGGAAGACCGGTTGCAAACAGACCAATAGTCAATAGGAAGCCTATTTGACTCAACATAGGTCTCATCTGACATTCTTGCTGGATCAGCGATTGAGGTCTCGACGAGCCTTCCTTCAGGCGCTCTCTAGTGCTAATCATCCGGCCTGCTGCCTTCTTTCGGGTGATCGATTGACTCACTATCCCTATCTTGCTTTGAAAGCTTGGAATCAGTGTCCGACTTTGTCTTTCTTTCTTTCGATATGATGAGTAAGGTGGCTGCGCTTCATACGGTCAACGGGCGTCGACGAGGGAATCAGAATTCTTTTTTTAGGATGGTGGGTTGTCTTTCCTTGGATCCGTTCTTCAGCGGAGAATCCATCAAAAAATTCATTGCTTACGGGCCCCATTTTGGAACTAGTTTAGTTTATATCAAAAATACTGGAATATATATAGATTCTATATTGAACCACTTACATAAAATATCTTCAAATAAAACCTTCGTCACCTATTATACAGCTGTCTGACTCAAATCTAGTTTCTAGTAAAGCATATATAGCCTGAGTTTGTGAGCAGCCCAAGCGAGTGCGCAGCACGTTTGTTCTAGCGCTGCATATCTAGTCTCATAATCGGTGAACTTCTTGCTCAAGTAGTAATGGCCTGCTCTTTTCCGTTGGGATTCTGCTGTCCCAATATGCACCCCATCGATGTTTCCAGCACTGTGAGATACATGATGAGCAGATGCCCCGGTGTTGGTGGTACCAAGACTGGAGGACTCTTCAAGTACTCTTTGATGCGGTCGAAGGCACGTTGGCAGTCGTCATTCCATTCCCCTTAGTCGTAGGTGCTCGTTCTATTCTAAGTCATTCCACGCTCAAACCTCTAATCCACTCTTTCACCAGCTAATCCATAAGGAAGTTTACTTTGAAGGGAAGTCATTTATGAATGGCATGGCATTTTATAAGTAAGAAAGCATCCAAGAATGATCTGAGCTGAGGGGATAAGACTTCCTTCTGAATGTTGTCCTTTTATCAGCTCCGATAATATCATCTGTCTCCGTTTGTGCTGCTTTACTTCCTTGTTCTTAGAGTTGAGTGCTCCGAGGGTGAGGTTCACGAACGTTATTGGCCAAGGAAAGGAAGAAGCTTTTCCGGACTGAGCTTGTAGCCTTTTGATTAGCTGCATCTCATTGCATTGTAGCACCTGAGATTCTCTATTCTATTATAGTAGTAAAGGTGTGGGTTTCCTTGACCAGGTCGGGTATATCTCTTTTTATTGTCTGAGATCCCCCTCCTTGGGGTTCTTCTTTGTCCTTTTCGGTTTGTGATCTCGGTTATCGACCACCTTCCTTCTTTTCTTTTTGCAAGCTATACTCGGAAGATAAAGAGTTATTGTGGCCAGACTCACTATTGAAATGTAAAGGATTTCACTTATCGAACGACTATATTCGTTACGTTCTGATATAAAAAAAAGGGTTGGACGGTTGAGATTCTTTCCTGTCGTTTTGTCCCCTGATTCTTACCCCAGGGGGTGACTTTCTTCCAGGCACTAAGCGTGAGACCCTTATTGGTCTTGTAGTTCCAGAAGTAGGAGTAGGGGTGCCTTTGACTATCCCGTATTGAAAGAGCGGCGATAAGAGGAGGGATAACGTCCTCAGCTAAGGTCCGCATTGTTCTATCCTATCTCCTATAGGCATTCATTGGGTCAGCTCCGGAAGGTAAGAATCGGGATTTCAAGTCTTGGATCTCCTCTCCCCTGCTTTCGAAGTTGTAGACTGGTCGAGTCAGGTTGAGCTTCGTTGCTAGTAGTAGTCTCAAAGTCAATAAGGTATTCAATATCGAAGAAATGATAATTTTGGTAATTAGAAAACCGGTCTGGTACTAGAGCTATAGGCTTCAAAGCTATAACAATGGAGGTTGGGAATGACTATTTGTTACTCACCTTGGAGTATGCTGACCGAAGGCAAAGGTGCACTGCCTGCTATTATCTTTCTTTTCGACTTCAGGAGCTCATCAAGCTTTATCGTGATTTAGCTCATCAAGCGACTCAGCCTGACTGTACTGATCCAAGAGTGTATCAGTTCCGGAGAAATAGGGTTTGGTGAGTTCGGTTCGGATCAATGGAAGAAGTTGCCTCTCTTAGGCCTGTGAGCCTAATCTATCTGTCTGTCTTACATGCCCGATTCCATCTTCAACTGTCCTTTTGTCTGACCAGATTCAATCTACCCGTCAAATCCACCATTAGTGGAGAAGCTTAAAACTCCAGTGTGCCTGTGCCCGTCGGAAGAATCCTAATCTGATGCTTGGCACCTGTCGGATAGAATCTTTTCCTTACATCGGTTGTAGTCGTTACAGCTATGAATGGCACAGGAGTTACCACTTTCTAGTCAATAAAACCATTCTTAGTCGTTAGCGCTCTTTAACAGTCAAAAGAGGACCAGTTGAATAATTAGGTTCCTTCTGTCAGCTGAGGAGTAGACAATGCTATCTATAGAATAGCTGTGCAACCAGAGAAGAGTGGTACTCGAAAAGAGAAGCTAGCCCCATTGCGGATGGTTGTCTCGGATTGCAATGAGGAAGAACCCGGAGCAAGGTTCTTAATTTGCTTGTTGAGTGGCTTGCCAATCTACGTCCTTTGTATCGATTAGAACTCAACGTGAGAAGCTAATAAAGTCATTGGATCACTTTTGATGGGGTCGGGTACGACAAGGAAAATGAAAATCCATGTTCAAAGGTATTCAAAGACGTTCTCTAAGCGCCCTGGAATTCAGTGATACCGTGGGCAAGGTAAGGAAAGTAGGGGCCTTCTAAGCCCAGCCCTGGAATTCGGTTCAAATAAAACAACTTAGAGGCCGTGACCTAGTAAGAACACTTTCAGCAAAGCAGTTTAGGGTAGTATTCATACTAGGCAAAGGTTGTTGCGAAGGTTGGGTTCTTTGGTTGTTTATTCAACTTCTTTCTTTCCCGGTCAGTTGGTTGCTTGCTTAGGGGTTCCCAAGCATTAGAAGATGGAGTGGACGGGAACTTCAGAAGATGGTTTACTGCCTTGGGGGAGAAGGAAGAATAGAGCTAGCGGGCCTGGTACGGAATGCATTGACTGCATCCTCATTCTCTGTGTTCCGATCCTAGCGATGGCGGGCAGGTACTCCAAAGTCTCCCGGTCCACCGGCTGGAAGCAATCGTACGGAAGTTCGAACCGATTCCTCTTCTCTTGTGCTAAGCGCTGGAAGCGAGTGAACAGCATCTGAACAAGCAGAAGAGCCCAGCTGTGCATCTAAATCTCTTTGGCCCCATCCATCTATCCAAAAGCCTTATTCGTCCCTCCGCCTCTATGAGACTAGAAAGATAGTGCAATTGTAGCCAATTCTTTCTCTTCCTCAGCTAGCCTTTCACTCTCTGGTTCAAAGCATGCTAAGCCCACCCGAATTCTCACTACCAGATAGGTGCTACAATGGAAATTATGCCTTAAAAGCCTCATTAATATATGCCATTTCTTCAACAATAACCCCTTCTTATTGAAACCTGAAGGAGACAGAAGAGCTACTACTGTACCATACCATTGAATTAAACTCCAACAACAGAAAGGAAGAACACCTTTCGATTTTGTAGACTGAAAGAGAGAGTGAAGGTAGGGCAGTAACGTCTTCTAATACTGACGGTAACAACCTGCATTCTTCTACTCTGCATGGATTGGTTTAGACCAAGAGCCAAGGCTGCCGCTAAACTTGCCCAGCGCATCGGCATAATGATTCTGTGACCGTGGAACATGCTCGACATTTACTTCGAGGAATTTACTTAGGAGCTTGCGTGCCTTGATGAAATAAGGCTCGAGAGACCTCTTTATTAATAGTGTAGATCCCTTTCAGTTGATTAACGATCAGTTAAGAATCCTCATACACTGTATAAGAGGATCAATCTTCATCTCCAAACCTATACCAATCCTATGATTAGGGCTTCCTATTCAGCTTCAGCAGGCAGCCGTGTTTGAAGCTGCTGAAGTCAGTGTGAACGAGTAAGGATTGATTGACCTTTATGGGGTCATGAAGACAATCCCTGCCCCCGCTCCTGGATGAACCATCGAAGTACATCTCCCATGGGAACTGAACTTTAGCATATAAAACTTCTTCATCATGTAGATCATCTGAAAAAGGAGTGTCATCTGAGGCTGGATGAGCTCGAATCAACAGGGGTCCCCGTGGTTCGGGTTCCCCAACTCTACAGGCAATTCCAGGTCTCCATGTAGATGTCGGCCAGGAGATCTCTATCACATTCACTGGATATGGCTTCCAGTCGGCCAAAAGCTTCCCTGTCAACTGAAGCAGAAGCTATTTCAAAGGAAGAAGTTGGCTAGAGAGCCCAAGGCTACTATTAAGTAACGTCTCAAGCGGCCAGGCATGACGAAGCTTATTACGTATCAAAGGGGGCCAGAACGTCAGAGAGTTCGCTTTTAGAAGCTTGTGGTGGGGAATAATAGCTAACGATTTCAAAGTCGTCAACTGGCAGCTAGCTACCAAAGAGGGAGGCGAGCGTAGCGCAAGGGTCGGAGGTAAGACATTCTTTCTTTTGAAGCATGGACAGATAGATTGGGTTCAGAGTCAACCCCTTATTTGTGGTCTACTTCTCTCTTGTAGTCTAAAGCGCTCAGTGACAGTGAAGATTTGAATCGATCGCACTTGCTGAACGATGCGAGCACAAGTCAAAATAAGACTGCCATAAATTGATTGACAAGGTTCCATTTCATGGGCCCTACCGTATAAAGAAAGAAATAGAGACCCCCTCCTACAGCATACGTTGCATAGAAGGACTATTTAAATGCTATACGCCGGACTTCCCTCTGTTCGAGCTTCATTCCTTTTCGTGCTTTCGCTTTCGCCCACCGTGACTGACGAAGGTCTCTACTCCCTTCCTTTTTTTTCCCGTTCTCTAGAGGAGTCGCCATCAACAACGAATTGGATTTTAGAGCAACGAAACAAATGTTAGAGCTAATTGTTTCTCGGCTTCCCTTCTTTCTAATCGCCTCCTAAGCCTCCCATTGACTAAGACTCCGAGGGGCTCTTTTCCCGTCCCTCCCGTTGGGATACCCTGTTATACCCCCCTTTATGACCACTAAAGACCCACAGCCCATGATGCGGAAAAAGCAACAAATCCTATCGGGTAAAAGGCTAGCCCCTATCGGGTGAAGGGCTATAGGGCAAAACAACAAGAAGAAAATGAGTCGAGACGGACAGTTTGAAGACTTATTTATACGGGGTTTTTTCAACTAGTAGTTAATTTACCTAGTTTGAGAGCGAGCCTCACCGACCTTGAACATCTCGAGCTTGACCTTAGCACGAGAGCGGCATATCGCTGGCTGGTCAAAGACCTTCTTTCCCTGTCCGTTGACGGATTCGAGAAAGGAAGATTGGGCTTGTGAAAGTATTGCTGTCAAGATCGACTCATAAGCATCAAGATCGCATGTTGGATCACTGCCAACGAGCATGATTCCAACTCCTCCCGCTTCGCTAGTGAGCTATCCACTTCTGCTGTACTAACTAATATCTATGTTGATCTTGACCAGACACGAGCTATTGAAGCTCTGTTCCTAGCCCAACCCGCTTCCTCGCTTCACTTGCTGTTCGCTTCTATTCTACGCTCCCTCCGCCCACGCTCAACACACGCCTTATTAGCTTTTCTAATGCGTTTTTAAGCTTCCCTCCGACCGGAAGAGAGACATAGAATGAGATTAGGTGCCTGGGTCGCCTTCCGATGCTGCTTAGACAGGAGGGGTTGAAGGAGATTAGTTTGGCCTCTATTAAGAATAGATATCCATCCGGAATGGGCTTCGTAGATGCAGTTGAATGACTTGGACCCCTCACAGGGTTTAGCTTCCTTGCTTAGATGCTTCACTTGCGGTTCCTCCTTCCGGGTTCATGGCAATGAGATAAATAGATGTTCTGCTCCCGTGCCTTAAACTCACTTTAATATAGTGTACAACATCATACTATAGTCAATTTAACGACCAAAGGGAGAGGTCTGCAAAGCGGGCTTGCCTTCACAAGGCAAGGGATATTTGCGCTCATTGGTTCCAATCTTTTTAGCTACTTAAGCAAGTAGGGAGGTCGCCTACTACTGGATCAGAGGAAGGAAGACTATATCGCTCGACAGGATCGAGAGGTGGACTATCGCTCTCACGCATGCAGAAAGGGGTAAGGAAGGGTAAAAGCGTGGATCAGGAGTGATGTTGCTGCTAGTGCTCTTGCTATATATACAAAGATTTAGAAGTGGATGGTTGAAGTCTGGTTTCAGAACCAGTAGCGGTATAGCTCGCCGTCCCTTTCACTCCCCTTTCTTCTTTCACATCTAACTATGCAAAACCTATTTTGGGACTAAGCGTTTTCCTCTCTTTCCAGCCGTCTCATCCCTTTCTTCTGATCCGATCCCGTGCCTCAGCTTAGCTTCAATCTATTCATTCGTTTTGATAGGCAGCTCC